>OX639993.1:132234137-132260857 GCA_951828415.1 Anomoia purmunda | reverse complement strand
CGCATGGCTTTTTCTACTATTCTGAGCAGAATGTACTCGATACTTCCAGCCAGGGTGCTGACAAGGCAGTGCCTTCTGGAGGTACATGCCCGCAAATTAAATTTTACATTGGACTCTAAATCCAGGAAGTATAAAATGCACGGTGAACCACTTAAGCACGTCTTCTACGTTTGAACAGCATTAAGTGGTTTGAAATTCAGGTTACTACCGAGCTTAGAGGAGCCGTCACAAAATAACCAAGTTTTATAGAGTTTGCCAAAGTAGTGTCAATGTTTTTCGCTTGAAATTCTGGCACATAAAGAGAGTATTATTTGCTCGTCAAAATCAGTTCAACCTTGCCTGCCCGTAATCGAATGAGATGCCCGTTTTCTACTTTTCATAATTATGCCGTCCTTTCGTTTATTGGTTTGGCCCGTTCTGTTTGCTTTTTCTGTTGCACAGTGTTACATCTATTTGTACGTGGTCGGTATTGCTTAATGACATTATCGTCCGTTAAATCCCGCATTACCATTTCTTCATACACTCTACTATTGTAATGGTGCGTCGCGTCCTTTTGTGTTCACCAACTTTGATGACTTCGTATCATCAATTCGGCATCTTGTTGTTGTATAAGGCTCGAAGGATTTCCCCTTCAACTTTTAACCTGTTCCATACTGCGTTCACTTTATTGCTACTATCTTGTTGATCTCATAGTGTACTTCTGCTTTACGTCGCTCATCCAAGGCTTCTCTGTATTCCTGCAGGATGGCAGTAATATTTTATTGTGCTTGGTTCTTCAAGCAGTCGATGACTAGTTCAACACCTGTGTTTCTTTTAGATGCAGCCAGACAAATTTGGAAAGTGCGCGTGGTTGAGGTGGATACTTCCCAACACTTTGCTCTCCTTGCTGATTAGATTTAGGTAGCCTTCTTTCCTATGACCATCACATCGCAAATGTTTTCTCGACTTAGAAGCGAATACCAAATTGATGTCGGATGGCTTTTAAATGTTTATTTATTCAATGGTTCCACTTGGGTTATATTTTACACATTATCTAAAATGTCTATTTTAAATTAGCTGTTAGCACCGTTCAAGAGTACATAAAGAAGCTTTAAGCTTATTAATTGGAAAATTAGTCTTTCCCGACGTCTTTTCGTTTCTTTGTTCAGTCAGTTATGTTCACTTTGTCTGTTGCGCAGTGTTGGACCTCTTCGTACGTGGTCAGTGTTGCTCAGTGGCATTACCGTCCGTCAAACCTCGTATGTATATACTTATAACGTAATTACCTAATTGGCTCTATAACCACCTATACGATATTGGCCAGGTTCAAAATATCATAACAGTTCTTCTTGTTTTTAGCAATGTAATGTCATGTTATTTTACATTGGGTCTTTGAAGCTCAAAGAAGACATTACATTGTGATCACCGGGTACCCCATCAAATACTGTCAGAGCAGGAATATCTGCGTGCACTCGCACTCCATGATCTTTGCAGTGTTGCCGCCGGTTTTTATTTCACTAGTCTACGTCTATGTGTAGATACATTAGATTAAATACATGAGCAAAGTTGACAGCAGATGACACATCTGACCAAATTGGAATGGAATTAGCTTACAGTGTGACCTTGATGCGGGCTTTGTGTACCTTAATAATTTTCCCATTTCACCTGAATGTGATAGCTCTACCCGAGAACAAATATTAGCCACATATTTTTCAAAATTACCCGGGATCATCTATGTATTAAAAATAAAATTTTGAACAAAATCCGCTTACGTTTTTTTCGGGGGTAGGGCTCGGCCGCCATAGCCGAGTGTGTAGCGTGTGCGCGCTCGATTTTTAGTAGGCTACAAAAAAATTATAATTTTTAAAATCAAATTGAGATATCTATCTAAAAACTTAAGATTTTCCCCTCAAGGTCGTACTTTCCACACTCAAAAAAACTATTTATATAGATTGAGTGTAAACAACTATCAAAAGAAAGGAAGTAGGCAATTAAGGAACAATTACAATTTCGAAGATAACAGATATGGTTTAAATTGGTTTTGAAGAAACCGTTACTCAATCGGTAGAAAATATCGCAATTAGAAAACAAAATATGACGTTAAAATAAAGAGAGCTAAGCCCCTTTTTTCAGAGCATGTATTCGATATGGATTGATATGAGTTATTTATACCATATATAAAAATCTCGTGCCACGGTGTCTGTGGTCAAACTCTTCCGAAACTGCTCGACCGATTTTTATGAAATTTTGCATGCATGTTTAATAGGTGTGAGATAAGTTCGTAAAGTACATTTAAAGCTTGGGAGAAGCTTGCGACCTGTTTGAAATTTCAAATTTTATTAGTTAAAATATACACATATTTTACTTAAGACTAAATTATGCGTGTCAAGCGGTTTGTCTTGGAAAAATGGTTCCTGGCTAACTTTCAGAAGGGCTGCCACCTATTTGAAAAAATCAATACATTTAAATTGTACATAACTAATATGAAATTTTAAGGTGTTTCGTCTCGGCAAAGATGAGGTTCAGACATATATTTTGGAGAGGGATGCCACCTGTTTGAAACGTCATGTTTACTAAATTATAAACAAGTATATAAAATATTTAAGTATGAGTATCAAACGGTTTGTTTCGTTGTTTGAGAAAAAGTTTATAAACTTGCTATACTTTGTAGAAAAGGGTTGTCACCTGCTTGAAAAATCAAATTTAGATTAACTTTACTCAAGACATATGAAATATTTAAATATGGATAGCAGCTGAAGAGAAAGTTTATAGCTAGCAATATTTTAAAGAGTTTTATGAAATATATAGGAGTTATATGAAATAGTAATGTTGTTATGTGTGACATAAAGTGAAATGCGTTTTTTGTTAGATGTGCAAAAAAAAAAAAACAAATAAATAAATAGAGGCTGGACAACGTCTGCGGGATTTTTCTAACGCTTTATAGAATTGAGAATTCCAAAAACATATTTATACACCGGTTATCTTAATATACATACATATGAATATTATTGGTATATCTTGCCCTAGTAATTTTTAGCGTTTAGTTGTATTCCCAAACAAACTCTCCTTCACTCTACCGCTCGATCAATTCTAATTTGCATAGACATCTGCTATCAAATTGCCGTTCACTCAGCAGGCAGGCAAATACTTTGGCTTCTAAGAAGTAGGAATATAGAGCTACTCTAAAACCATGCCACCTGCCTTCTAAAGAGCCAAGCTAAGTCGCTGACCTAAATCGCCTAGGCAACAGGACTAGATTGTAATGGCAAGTATGACGATATGTAGAATACATCTATACGAAAATTAATAGCAATATCAATACTAATACCATGACAAACACTAGTACAAACAATATGCTAACACCAATATAAATACCAAAAGCGGCATCAATGCAAATACAAGACATAAGCGCATACATGCAAACACTAACACCAATATCTATAGAATGTCCTTAACGCATACAAGTAATGTCTATTGAAGTAAACTAAAGCCATCTGCACTGCAACTTCACTCTCTCCGCCATCCTCCATGCAAGCCCATACCCAGACAGCAAGGCAGAGAGAGGCAGTGTAAAAGGCGTCCTTGCCCTCGGCGCTCTTTGCTTGTTTGGTTGGTTAGTTTGATTGAGATTGGTTTGTTTATTGTGTCTATGATGTGTTGTTGTGGCATTGTTGGTGGTGTAGGGCAGCGCATGCCACGTTGCATGTAACGAAATATGAGCAAAAACACTTTGCATTTGCAAAAACACTTTCACCAGAATACACCCGCATACTCTCTCTGCTGCAACTAAGTAATCATAGGTGTAGGAGTTGAGGAAGCGTCCACACACAGTATCGTGCATGTTGTTTTTATTGCATGCACTCACATGTACAGGGTGCGTCGATTTACTTTCGCCGACACGTTTTGGAAATTTCCAATGTCTACAATTTTAGCCATAGAACCGTGATTAGTTTTTTCAACGTATTTTCGTCTGTATTTTGAATGTACGCTTGCACGGGTATTTTGATACTTTAAATACGTCACTTTAATAGTAATAGTGTTACTTTGAAAAACTGTAATTATAAACAAAAATTTAAAGTTCAAGTTAAAGAAATCTTAGAAATTTACATAAATTCATTAAAACTTCCAAATTCTTATAAAGACTGCTTTAATTCATAAACAAAAATTTGAAATCCAATTAAAAAAAAAAATTAAAAATTCATATAAATTTCAAATACTTAAGTGTAAATTCAAATTGCAAAACAAAAACTTAAAATTTTTTATAAATGCTACTATAATTTATAAATAAAAATTATAAATCCAAATTTAAGAAAAACCATAGTGTAATGAAATAAGGTGATTCCAGTTACACAACCTCACTTTTTCTGCATGCCGACCGCGGCCATGTATAGGGTATGGCAATAGGGACGCTACAAAAGTAGGCCGATAGTGACAGCGAACGACGCCATATTTTTCCCCGCTCTTCTGACATTTCTCTTCAGTAAGGTTTGCCATTTCATCACGGAAAGATATAGGATCCAACAACGAGTCGAAATTATTAAAATTTACTACCGAAATTCGGAGTCAATGGGAATCGCTACCGCTCAATGGTAACCAAATATTTTTGGCCCGAATTGGATGATATGGACTTTGGCAATATGTGGTTCCAACAGGACGGCGCCACAAGCCACACAGCGAATGTCACAATCGATTCATTGAAAACCAAGTTTGGTAAACGTGTTATCTCACGAAATGGCCCAGCCAATTGGCCGCCTCGGTCGTGCGATTTGACGCCGTTAGACTATTTCCTGTGGGGCTACGTTAAGTCTATTGTCTATGCCAACAAGCCAGTGACAATTGATGAACTTTGTACGAATAACGAACGTGAAATTGCAGCAGTATCGGCCGATTTATGCTTGAAAACCGTCGAAAATTGGGTGCAGCGTCTGGACTTATGCAAGCGTGGCACGTGGTTCCCATGTAAAAGAAATCGAGTTCCATACATAATGGCAGCGAATGTACTTTCACAGGAAAAAAGAATTTAATTCATATCCCGTTTTTGTTTTATTTAAAAAAACTTTTGTAGCGCTCCTATTGAAGAACCCTGTATTTGAATGTAGGAAAAATGGGGAAAAATTAGTTTTGTTTTTATTACTTTTTGGGCACTATGGAAGATTTTTTAAAATATTTTGGCTTTTTTTGGAAATGCCTTCTGCATAAAAAAGTTGTTTTACATTTTGCGGCATGAGTGAACCTTTTAAGTCATTAAACATTTCTTGTACGTGGTTTTGACCGCAATTTATTTAAGTCCCCTTCATTGTCTGGGGACCCTTTACCAGGTAACTGAAATTTGTGCATAATATACCCAGCGACATACTCGACCGCGTCCTCGAAGGCTGTAATCATCCGGAGCGATGGTGGCGGCATCAGATTCCACGAGATATTCGGAGAAGTATTCACAATGGTGACGCATGCAAGAAAGTTGAGGTATGAAAGGTTGAGATGTCAATGAATTGCACGCCATAGTCATGAAAAGGGCTCGGCGCACTCTTTTGCGAGGCCAAAATGAATAAATGCTGTGCAGCATGTATTAATAATACCAGAGCTACTTTCTACTTTTTCAAAATTATTGTTAAAAAAAAAAATTTATTAAAAAATCTAAAAGCAATTAAAGAAGAGTCCAGGTGGTCCACTGGTGCAAGTGAGCTTTAATTACTCGGAGCATTTTTTTTGCGTGCAATAAAACCAGTCAATGTTATATAAAACAAAAGGTGTATATCGCGATTTATGACTTTCGTTTTGTATTGAGAGCATTCTAGTGTTGCTTCGACGTGGTCTACAACTGCCGCCTCATTATGGTCCGACGGAGTTATTTCTGATTGCTTAGCAGTTGGCGCGGCTTCAGTCTCATTGTCAGCGCCACCGTCATCTTCATTGACTGCTCTTAGTGCTCATGATTATGATCTGTGTTTCCAACACGTCCTCATCGAAATCTTGTTTTCCTACGACCGGAATTGTTGAAATCTATACTGGAGTCATGACTGGATGTTGAACGCATACGGCGAGAACCATTAATGTGATCTCTTTGTGATTCACTGTGTGATAGAAAATCTTGCGTATTATAGCGTTAAAAACTCTTCCAGCTTACAACAAAGTTATTCACTAGACTTTGGCGAGCATTTTCCCGTTTGCGGATATATTTTGTGATCGAAAATTCTCAAAATATAAATTTTAATTTTAAACGAAAAGTGAAATAAAAACCAACGCCAAGAAACAACGATACCTACATATACTACTTCCTTGGCAAAATTGTTAAAAGTAATATGTCTGCCCCATTTTTCTTTCTATTTTGCCCAGAAATTAATGGAGTTGGCACCACTCTAAGGCAATCATGCGGAAATTTTACAGAAAAACTTAAAAATTCGTATAACTACTAGAGATCTCCAGAATTTACTGGTGCGCGATCTTACCACTGCTGTTGAGCAGACTGTTGCTCTTGAAATTTTTGGTTCAAAGTTTCAATTATCACTATCGTCCTTCATCATCCGTCTCATTTGATCATTTGATCTCATCGCACCAAAACAATCGAGCCCACAATACAGAAACAGAAAAAACATCCACCGAAATTTAACAACAAAATAAAAATCAAAATTTTGCATTCGACGTTTTTTTACAAAAACCTTTACTACGAATATCACTGTTTAAGTCAGCAACCATGTGGCTGAGTTATCAAGAAAATGCCACTTGCGGATGTCGCTATTTTACAAATGGTAACAGTGACTCGTTACATTGGCGCCTTCACGCTTCCCGTTCGCTGCGGAATTCAAGCCCCATTTTCCATCCCGTCCCAAACAATCACAAATTAAGTTTAACCATTAAATTAAAATTACAATAAATGAGATTCTGATAGTGGTGTTGAACAATATATTAATTCTGTCTGTCGAGAAAATTTCATTGGGGAAATTTTTTATTAAGGGCCCAAGAACGGTTGTATGGTTAATCATGGATCGACTCACATCAAAAGAAGGCACCGAAATAATCGACCGAATGTTGTAAACCATGACTGACTTTTGCATGCAAGCTTTAATTTTCGACGAGGTGCATTTCGCTTCACCTGTTCTGGGGGTGTTAATACACAAAATTGCTACATTTGGAGGACAGAAAATCCTCACTAGATTCATGAAACACAACCATATGATCAAACAGTGACTAGTTGGGTAAATTTTCTTCCAAGAAGGCGAAACAATCGATGGTGAACTATAGCGGTGAATCTTGGCACATTTTGTGTGAGCGCAAATACTTCAAAAAGGATCGTGTTACTACTGGTTCCAACATGACGGAGCGCCATGCCACATAGCAACGCAAACAGTACGGTTTTTGCAACAAAAATACCCTAAGTGTGTGATATCGAAGAGATCCTCCGATTCAATCCGCGCGCATTTCTTATTGTGGGGTTGCTTAAATAGTAAAGTTAACGCCAGCAAGGTAAAAACCATTGACGAGTTCAAGACCAATACTCGTGCCAAAATAACAGCCTTGCCCACCGAAATGTTCAAAAAAGTGTTGGGAAATAACCAAACATTAAAATCATGAAGATAATCTGTAAAACTAAGATTAAAACTTCAATGTAATTAGGAAGGTGAAACATAGAACACCTTTTTAATAAAATCTGGTAGATAGCCTACACGTCTAAGATGAAAACCTCTCAAAATAATTAAGAAGGGAATTTTGAATTTCATTAGAATCTCTTCTTAATTTTAATTAGCTAATGATCCTATCAAATTGAAATTATTGCCATCTAAATTTATAAAATTTTCTAAGAATAAATATTAGACTGTTTTTCATTTAATTACACAGGTTTTATTTGATTATTTTATATAGGTGTTACAGATCCCCTTAATTATAACTGAACTTTTAAGATCTGCGTATTACCTTTTTCAAAAGTTATTCAACATTCTCATACCGGAGAAACTGAGGGGGCGCACCCTGTACAAAACATATGAGTGTAAATAGGTATTGGTGTGTGTGTGTAAAGTCAACTAACTGCCTAACCAACCAAAAGCGTCGAGGAGCCTTTGTATTCACTAGGACCCATGCAACTAAAGGAGCTAACGTGACATGAAGAGTGGGTGAGGTAAAAGCGCGCAGTCAGCCGCTTAGCCACTTGGTCGCTCTTGGTGCATGGCGCTATTGATATTGGGTGCCTCCTGACTGCCGTTTGCCGCTTACGGAGTGCCGCCTGAAGCTGCTGGTTTTGATTTATTGATTTCGGTTACGCTATGCTCCGCATAGCATACAAAATAAGCCAATATTTGCACAAAGTGCTGCAAGAACAAAAAAACAAATGGCCGACAGTGTGCAGTGCGGCTAGCAGCGGTGGTGACGCCTTGCGGTAGTTGAGCCAGCACGACACGGCGTATAAGTAACCGAAGTGTAGCGTATTTATCAACATACATAAATATTATCTACATACATAAATATGTATGTATATGCTTCCTTGTGTGCGTACACCAGATATATGATTTTTACATATACAGAGACGACCGATAATGTAGGTGCATGGAAGAAGCCTAGTCTGGCTATACAGTATGCGGTCGCCGAAAGAGAAGAGCTAAGGGAACAAAAAAAAATCATCCATTTCAAGCTTATGAAGCTCAGCATTAATCTCATCTCCGCGTGGCCGTTAAAGACCTTCCCCCTTCAATCTTAGGAGATAACCAAAAAGGGCCAGAGCCGAGTAATATGGTGCTAGCCGTATTTCTTCAATTCCAAATAAGGCAATAGAGTTACAAATTATTTTAGTAGTGTGAGCAGACTCCTTGTCATGATTTAAAAAATAGCGCCCCAAATCCTTTTCTTCCGGTTTTTAAAAAAAGAGTTTTACAACTTTTCGTAAACAGCCTTTGGTATAGCATTTTTCAGTTTCCGTTTGACTCTTTTCCAGGGGAAAATGGCTACAGATTTTGATCAAGCAAGTAAACCAACATTATTACTAGTGTCGTTGACTTTTGTTGCTTATCTTTTACGGATGGGTTTGCTTCTATTAGTCTCCATACAATGTACTGCTATTTGGTGTCTGGTTTGTTCTTATAGAACCAAGGTTCGTCACCAGTGAAAACCAATTAAAGTTGTTAGACTGTTTCCTTTCGAATTTGTTTAGAAAAAATTTACCACAATACATTCGAGCTTTTTCTTGGGTCTCATTTATAATTCGTAGAACCCAACGAGCAGATTTTCTTCGCATATACCAGATGATTACTTAATATTCACAATACGGCCATGTCATTCAAGAAAAAAATCATCAACAGTCATCTCTTGTATCAATCGTGAAATTTCTTCATTTTTGGACTTCACAAAACCATTTCGGGACTTTCTACATGAAAATTTCCCCTCTGAAATTTTCGGAACCACATGAAAATCATTTTAAAAAACGTGCAGTCGTTTCACAGCAGCTTGGCATTTATAAATATATGTTGTGGCTTTAGTTTACACCGAAAATAGAAGAGAACTATAAAGCCAATTTATGTTGTGTGGGGAATATTTTCCTATGCGTTATATTGTCTCAATTTTACCGATGGTTTTGAAATTTAAGAAGTGGCATCGTGAAACTATTACAAAAAGTTTTGAATAATTTGGTTTTGTTAGGCGATTGATTGCACTAGTTTTTTGTTTTTTTTTAATATTATGTAAAGACAGAACTATAATCGGAGCTTATATTAAAAGTCAATCAATAATTATTATGGCATGATATAAAATGCTTAAGTCTTCGATAACTATTATTTTGAGACTGAAACTGAAATTATTTTTTTTTTAAGTCATGGATGACTAATAACTTGTAACAAAGAGTATGTTGGTTTTATCCTAATACACGTAGCATTTCTGTTTCCGAATGATTTTTTCAGTTGAAATTTGGACAATAATCGTTATTTGCTTAGGGACCGCATCACTCCGAATAAGAGTTTTAATTCTTCAAATGCGGAACTATTTCGAAACTATTTGCACGTAGTTAGGGACAAGTAGCAAAACGATCCCAAAATGGCTGTGAAATAGTCCATATATAATCCTAAACTAAGCCGGAAATAGCTCAATATTTCAAGAGTTATAAATTGTTTCTCTTTTGTAATGGATGACGTTTTTAAAATTCAGTCATCAAATAATTGTTATTCTATTCCTTTGATTTTTTGGTATAATTCAGAGAAATAACAGTCATTTAGATTTTTACGGTTAAAAAAGTCATTGGTAAGAATTCTTTGAAAACAAAACTCGAATATATCGACTTGATCTTTATATCATAGGCTATACCAATCTGATCTTACTTTTAGTTAGAATATTCTTTGTTTTAAAATACCGTTATTTTGTGATTGTTATTTATTGGATCAAAAATAATCGTTGTTCTTGAATATTTATTTTTTCGATCAAGTTTGATCGTTTTTTATGATTTTTACTATTTTTGGTTAAAAATAATCGTTATGGGTGGTTTAAATTTTCTGATCATATTTCATCGTTATTTGTAGACATATTTTATATTTTGTTTTTCATCATAAATATTATTATGTCGTAGAATAATATAAGAAGTAAAATTTTTAAAGTGGTAGAAATAAGGCTGATATTTTCAGAATCCACCACATCATCTTTCTGGCCTCTACCACGGTTTGAGCCACGCTAACCGTGTGAAAATAGCTTTCTTCTTCATTACTTCCATTGCCAACCATTAATCCAAATCAAATCATACACATAGTATTGTCATCGCCGATAAATTTGCTGGCAATTATTATGATCGAAAAAATAAAAATCCGTGCATGACGATTAGTTTTTTTATCGAAAAATTCAAAATCATAAAATACCGATTAAAGAAGCCGAATTTTTTTTTAAAAATCATAAAAATAAATATATACATATATTCATTTTGAACTTTTGTTACTTTGAGTCAAAAAGAGCTTAATTATAATATTATTTCTTCATCAATAAATGCCCTAGATTAATACCGCCCTTCCGTGAAGCGTAAGTGATCGCATGGTGAGCATTTGCCTGCCTATATTTTAACATATTTTCCAATTAATTAAGGTATATTTTATTTTACAAAGTCGAAACAAAACATAAACTAGGTAAAACGTAGAATTTATCACCATTTACAAGATGGCGATATGGTTTTTGGGGAATTATAGTGACCGTAGAACGGCTGCTGTTTCCTTTTCAGTTTCAGATACAATTTCTAAGACTTTTTTTTGTTTTTTTTGAAACAAACTCCACATATTTTATGACCAAAAAAAATAAATATCACAAAATATCGATCAAATATGATCGGAAAATTTTAAATCCAATAACAATGATCGAAAAATTAAAAATGACAAAATAATGATTCTGTAATGATTTAAAATAAAAAATCTTCTAAATAACTAAAGGTCAAATTTGCATAGCGTATGCCATAAGGAACTCACAAGCAATGAAATCGTACATATAAATTGCATATGCATTTATGAAAAAGTTAGTAAATGTAAATATTTACAAATTGATAAATTAAAATAAAATAAAAAATTAAATTTTTAACCCACATTCATCATACCGTTCGTAAGATAGCAAAAAAAAGTAACTTATACGCAGAACATGTATGTTGGTCCTTGAGTAGGAGATACAAGGCAATGGCATATAAATTTATAGTCGAACATCATTTAATTTATAGTCTAAGCATTTTTTTCATAATGAGAGATAGTCAAATTCGTAAGTTGCAAAAGCAACGGAGATTAATTCTTAGTAAACGCTAGCACTCATCTGTTAAAGATATGTTGGTTACTCTAACTTGGCTGAGCTTTAAATAGCGCATTATTTACTAAGCAATGCCATACATTCAGAATATTAAAAATGGTTACTAGCGCGATTATTTTAAATATAACACAAGCTATGTCAATAATGTGTACTCCAAAAATACTCGAAATAAAAATAATTTCAGCTTACCTACTTATGAAATGAAAAAAGATAAATGTAATTTATATTTGAAGTACTAAAATATTACAATGAATTACCAAATGATTTAAATCTAACAAAATTAAAAAAATAATTTTTCTAGAAGCCTTTCAATTTAGTGTTTTCAAGATGCTCAATCGCAGTGTACATCTACAAAGCATACTGTAGCGCAACGGCAACACATATATGTACATACATACATGCATATTTAATTAAATCAGTGTACGGGTATCCTAGTCTAGATGCTTGTTTCGCGCTTACGCGGCCCCCATATAGTAACCGAATAGTGCATTGTATTGTAGCGATTTGGTAGTCAGTCGCGTTGTTTGTCACTTAATATTAGCGGTCAAAATGCACTTCGTATTTTAGTTAAGGCTTTAATTTATTAGCAATTAAATATATTAATCTTTAAGCTAGGCTTATATAACTAGGAGTAATAATAATTCTTAAAAAACTTAAAAAAGAATAGATATATCCAAAAAGTTTAGCTCGAAAGACGAAAATACTTTATGAACAATAAATAATTCAATTAAATTCAATTCATTATTTGCACAAGTAAGACTTTTGTTTCTAAAAGTACATCGACATTTGAATACAAATATAATTTTAATTTACTTCAAACCTTATTAAACCATATGGTGCGAAGAATTTAACTAAAGCGATAAACTCAAAGTTTTGGAAATCGGTTGCGGTAAGTTAAAAGCATAATAATTTACTTTTGTTATATCTAAGTAAGTAATAATCATTTAAATTTTCAAAATAAAAAGAGTATTATATTAACTGGACATATAAAGGGTGGTTAAATTTTAAGGGCCGATGTTGAGTTTGAATAAAACTCAAATTATTTTGGAAATTATTGTAATTTCTTTTTATTATGATAACATGGTGTGGTTGAATTATGTATGGAACAAAATATCGGCCAAATGTCCGCCGCGACCTCGGCGGCACACCTCCAGCCGATGGTCCAAATTTTCGATGACGCTGAGGCATAATTGAGGTTCTATGCCGTTAATGTGCCGAATATCTCATCCTTTAACTCCTGAGTTGTTGCCGGTTTATCGACGTACACCTTTTCTTTCAAATAACCTCAAAGAAAGTAGTGCAACGGTGTCAAATCACATGATCTTGGTGGCCAATTGACATCGCCACCACGTGAGATAACACGGCCACTGAATTTGTCGCGCAAAAGAGCCATTGTTTCGTTGGCTGTGTGGCAAGTGGCACCATCCTGTTGGAACCACACATCGTCCACATCCAAATGTTCCAGTTCGGCCCATTACCCAATAGTAAATTCTGCGTACCCACTTTTAGCGTATTTGCTAAAAGATTTAGTAAAGTATCAAATATTTTGATGTTTTGTATCATAAGCTGCTATTGTCTATGCTTCACCAATCTGGTTTAGCATTTCGCCATCAATTGCAAATAAGATTGAGGTACTTGAGCGTAAGGCAATTAGACTCTGTGTAAATAAAAATTTTCTATCGTTCAATAAAAGATACTCAAACAAAGTTATATATGCTGATGCGCAGATACTGCCATTTAAACAGTATCTATTACACTTAATATATAGATTTATTATTAAATTAGACTGCCATCCAAATGTACTGATAAGGCAACAGTCATTTAGCTGGTCCTGTTCCAGACATCTGTCTGCGATTGGATTACTAAAAGAGAATATTGTTCCTGACTTGAAGTCACCAAATTGTTTCAATTCATATTTTTATATTAAAAGGTTGTCTGGCACCCATAGGGGCTAGTTAAATATTGTTTATTTATATTTTTGTTTCATTGTTTTGTATTAGTTTATCTTTTGCTCGTAGTTTTAAGTTTATTTATTTAATTCTAAGATTCCCTATAAATACGTATCGCCGGGAGCAAGCGGTAAATTATCCATTAAAAAAAAAAAAAAAAATTACTTTGTGTAATCTTCGACCCCAAAATAGTGCCAGAATAAAACTTAAAGTTCTGGAATAAACTAAGTTAAGTTGAAATGGTACAAAAATGTAAAAATTATAATAAGGCTCAATAAATTGAAATTTAATTGAAATTGAATTGAGACAGGAAGAATGCCCTTCACTGCAACTAAATGGTAATATAATTCCCAAACATGATAGTGTCAAATATCTTGGCATACATTTGGACAACGGTTAACCTGGAAATGTCATATATCGGGTGTTTTTTTAGGGGTATAGAACTTCGAATTGAAATAAAACACAAGAAAATCGTTTTAAGGTCCATCAATTTGGCTTTATTGGAAGGATAATTTTATGCCATTAATGTTTAAATATGATTTCGGGCATGTGGCCGCCGCGGCTGGCTCGAATAAAGCCAATTCTACAGGTCCAATTTTCAACCACTTTTTCGAGCATATGGGGCCGTATGTCGGCAATAACGCCACGAATGTTGGCTTCCAATTCCCCTAACGTTTCTGGTTTGTTGGCGTAGACGAGCGACTTCACATATCCCCAAAGAAAATAATCCAATGGTGTCAAATCACACGATCTTGGTGGCCAATTTACAGGTCCATTCCGCGAAATTATGCGCTCATCGAATGTTTCCTTCAATAAATCGATTGTGACGTGCGCTGTGTGGCATGTAGCGCCGTCTTGTTGGAACCACAACTCATCCACATTCATGCCATCCAATTCGGGAACAAAATAGTCGGTTATCATGGCTCTATACCGGTCTCCATTAACGGTAACTGCCTCTCCAGCATTATTGCGGAAGAAGTATGTCCCAATGACTCCACCAGCCCATAGAGCACACCAAACAGTCAGTTTTTGTGGATGTAATGGCGTTTCAAGGGTCTCATGTGGATTCTCTTCACTCCAAATGCGGCAATTTTGCTTGTTGACGTAGCCATTCAACCAAAAATGAGCCTCATCACTGAACAAAATTTTGCGATGAAAATCAGCATCGAGATCAATCTCATTTTCGGCCCATACACCAAAATCACGACGCATTGCATGGTCTCGCGGCTTTAATTCTTGCACAAGCTGGATCTTGTAAGGTCGCAAGCCAAGATCTTTGCGCAAAATCTTCCATAAAGTTGATGGACAAAGCTCCAATTGCTGTGCACGGTGGCGAATCGATTCATTCGGGTCCTCTTCAACACTTTGCTCTACAGCGGCAATTGTTTCTTCGGTGCGCACTGTTCGACGTCTCTGCGGATGCGTATTATCACATAGAGTAAACGTAGTGCGAAAACGATCCATGGTTAACCGAATTAATTGCTCTGATGGACGATTATGTCGACCATAAAATTGACGGAGCTCGCGGTAAACTTCGCGAACTGAACCATTATTTTCGAAATAAATTTGCACGATTTGCAAGCGTTGTTCTTTTGTCAACCTGTTCATGATGAAATGGCAAACCAAACTGAACATAAATGACATTAGAGTTGCCAGATTTGACCACAAAATGCCAGTTTTATCTCTATTCGAAAAACAAACCTGTAAAAAAAACACCCGATACAAGCCAAAAGTAAACATTTGAAGACTAAAGCCAGCAAACTTTTTCTTGGTTACTAGGCCCAAAATCGCCTTTAGATCTTAATAATAAGATTTTAATATACAAGGTTATACTAAAGCCAGTATGGACCTACGGAGTTCAACTGGGGGGCACTGCTTCCAATTCGAACATTGAAATCTTACAAAGATATCAGTCAGAAACTTTAAGACTTATTACGAGTGCACCCTGGTTCATCACTAATAAAGCCATTCATTCTGATCTAAAAATTCCTTTTATAAAAAATGAAATTAAAAAAATGAGTGCAAAATATTTACATAGAATAAGTAATCATGAAAATCCGCTAGCGATTGCATTACTTGATGAATCTAATGAAATTATTAGACTTAAAAGACATCATGTATTAGACCTTCCATTTAGAACTTAATAGCTAAATATAAAATTAAAATGTATTAAAATGTAAGAAAAGAGTCGGAGTTGCATATATGTAAGTAAGTTGTAAGACCTCAATGGAGTTCAATAATATAAGTAATTTTGTTAATTAATTATATAATTTGCTTATTATTTTAAAATAGATTGCAAATGAACGTATTAAATAAAAAAAAAAATTGTCTGCCAGTAATGCTGTGTAATTGAACAAAAATCGACATTTATAATGTCTTCGAGAATTGATGCTCGAAATAGTTGTTTCTTTGTTTTTAATTTGTGTACTGAATTGAAATTAAAATTATTAAGTATTTTCGTTTAAACAAAAAATAAAAAATGTATAGTTATTATAAAGAAGACTGTCCATATTATAATTAGAAATGGACAGGTTTCAAAGTAGTTAGTAATTAGACTAGGTTTGAAGCAATTTGAAGAAAAAAACGGAGTTTCAAATAGTTGGGAATAAGACCGTTTCATTGCAGTTGGAGAAAAGAACTAATTGTGATGTTCATTATGTTAAATATATTTAAAAGTAATTGAAATCAAATGCAGTGTCACATAATTCACTTATGCCAATGATATATCGCCATATTAATAAACTTAATTGCTTGCAAGGTAAAAGAACGAAACCACTTGCAGTTGGTAAAAAAGTACTTTTCAAATGACTTATAAAGTAATCCAATTTCCGACAGGGTTCGAAACAATGCAACATCCCGGCAGCCACATCTACTTGGTGCGGCGTTCACAAGGCACTGGCAGTAGTAAGGGCGCTGAGGGTGTAACTTTTCAAGGGCTTTTTGGTTTACTACAAAATTTTGCTTTGTAAATATCTGTGTGGAGCGATGCTTTTCGTGGGGAAGTGAATGATGACATTGACGAGGATGACAAGAGCGCTTTAGTATTTTGAATATATTAGAGGCAACGAAATTTAATTTGTTAGCAAGAAAATATTAGTTGACTGCATGACATTAAAGTTATTAAAAGAAACACAAAGTCTGGCATAATTTGCGAAAAATGAAGTTATCTAATATGAATGAAATTATCTAATATTTGGCGCATTTTATTCAAGAATATGGAAAATGATTTCAGCTTTAAATACAATATATATTTATAAAGTTATATTACAAGATTTTCAGTAAAATTTAATAAATTTCGATGAAATGAAGCGCAGATTTGGGCTTGCTAAAACCCTTTGTGGATTTTTATCTTTTTTTTTGCAGTACATTTTATTCCATCTAAAAAAAATTTCTTGCTTTACTTTCGAGTACAGGTATTGAAAAAAATATTCAAATTCAGCAGTAAAAAATTATCAAAAACCAACGGCAGTTGTTAGCCACTTAAAACTTTCTCGTTGATGTACTAAAGGTTTGTAGTAGGTTTTCAAGTTTGATCCAAATTTTAGAAGTAATGATTTATTTATTTTTACCCACAGAGCTAAACACCTATAATTAAAGAGATCGACGTCTAAAAAAGCTTGATAGCCATGGAGTGCAAAAGGGGACAAAATCGAAGAAATTTTCACTTAGTAAAGAGTTACAAATGTAGTACCAAATTGTGTCGAGAGCATTATTGGAATGAAAAAGAGGAACCCCTTCTCTATTCCTAAAAGCTTTTATCCATTTTGATCAGTGAGTAGAAAAACGTCATAGTCATATTATTCTCATCATAATTACCTTCTCTAAATTGACATTGTTGTATCGGACGAAGGATGAAATTTTGAATTAAAGTTTGAAAGTTTCCATTAAATTTGGCATTGTAGTACAAAAATAAATCTTTTGCAAAATTCTCAGCCAACTTTCTCAAGCATTTCTTAAGAAGTGGAGTGCTTCGGTTTTATGAGAAACGAAAGAAATTTTTCTTTTTTACTCTAAATGGAACTATCTATATTTTTCTTGATGGTAACTATTAACACTTTCATCGTCAATCCAAAGCATAGGAAATCCACACAGAGAATTAAGAAATTAATGAAAATAGCTGCGCGACCGCCAAGTTGAAATTATTTATGTGCATAAATCTTCAAAACTAGTCTATCAAATTTCGCATTTCTCGTCAATAGGCATGATTCCGAAAGTAATAAAAAACCTACGCACGCCTCTTATATAACGGTAATTTACAAAAATAAATACTCGGCATTTGAATAAACAAAAACAAACGACGTTTTCCAAAATTTGATCTTTATGCATCGCGTCTCGCAATTGGATTGCACAAAAGTTATTTTAAATAAAACAAAAACGGTTTGGGATATGAATTAAACTCTTTATTTCTGTGAAAGTACTTTCGATGGCATTATGTATGAAACTCGATTTCTTTTGCATGGGCACCACAGGCACGCGTGCAGAAGTCCAGACGCTGAACCCAATTTTCGACGGTTTTCAAGCATAAATCGGCCGATACTGCTGCAATTTCACTGCACGACCGAGGCGGCCAATTTCCGTTCGTGAGATAACACGTTCACCAAACTTGGTTTTCAATAAATCGATTGTGACATTCGCTGTGTGGCTTGTGGCCTGTTGGAACCACATATTGTCCAAGTCCATATCATCCAATTCGGGCCAAAAATATTCGGTTATCATTGAGCGGTAGCGATTCCCATTCACAGTAACGTGCCGGTCTTGATCATCACGGAAGAAGTACGGCCCAATGACGCCGCCGGCCATTAAACCGCAACAAACCGTAATTTTTTCGGGATGCAATGTTAACTCATGGAGTACGTGTGGATTGCTGCCTGTCCAATAGCGCATATTTTGCTTATTGACGAAGCCATTCAGCCAGAAATGACGACGACCATAAATTGGACGTATATCTTTCCGTGATGAAATGGCAAACCTTACTGAAGAGAAATGTCCAAAGAGCGAGAAAAAATATGGCGCCGTTTGTTGTCACTATCGGTCTATTTTTGTAGCGTCCCTATTAAAAAACCCTGTATTTCTCTGCCCATCATTTTTGAGCGAATTTGTTATACGTTTGAACCAAATATCTTGTATTTTGATTTATAAAATGCGCGTGGTTTTCTTCTCCTGTAGTGCGATTCACTAACTTATTTTAAAGATATTCGTTTGGTTAACTCAACTTAACCAAAATTTTAGCGACCCTGCTATTCAGTAGCCATTTTTTAACGATTTTCGCATTCGCCGAATCAGCTGTTGATGTTAGCTAGTCGATGACCGACAACTAAACGACAACAAATTTTATGTTGTTAACTCAATCGAGAAAAGTGAAATTCGTGATTTCAATTTAAATAAAAGAAAAATTTTAAATTCAGAGATTTGTTTTCTTGTAATTAAAAAAGAAACATTAAATAATGCCGTTTAAATATTTGACATATGATTTATTACGAGGTGATGAAGAAGTAAGCGCTCCAACAGTGGATCGACGTTTACTCCGAGATGTGGACAATCCCTTTCATCTAAATGCAACAGACTTTCAAACACTGTATCGGTTAACTCCAGACTTGGCTGAATACCTATTTTATCAGCTTGATAACCAAATAAGAGGATCCAGAATAACAGCAATATCAACTGAGAAACAGGTAGCTCGTGTAATCTTTAAGCCTGTATGCAAATTTAAATTTTACTTTTATATTGGTAGGTTCTAGCGGCGTTAAGCTTCTTCGCAATTGGTTGCTATCAACGACTCGTAGGTGAACCATGGGGAATATCCATGAGCCAGTTTTCCGTAAGCCGGCATTCAAAGTGAGGTTTCCTATGACCCAAGTGGAACGCCATTGTGCTAAAGAAATGTTTGCTTCGGCGTCATCTCCCTTTGTGTGAGGCTGTATTGGAGCCGCCGATTCCACGCACATATCAATTTTGCCACCAAGGAATCATGAGGAGGCTTATGCCAACCACTACATCTACTATTCAATTAATATGCAAATGGTAAAAGCAAACTTTTACAAAGATCCATGTATAAAAACAGAAATATAGTTTAGTTTTAATATACATATGTATGTATAGATAAATGATTATAATTAAAAAAAGTTAAATACATGTGTGTATGTAAATCCTAAATACGCTGGAGCACAACGCGAAGTTTGAAAACGATAACCATGGCATATTTGCAGGTTATTCCGCATATTCCTTGGAGTCAAGTTGATGACTATTCTAACAAAACACTCATAGAAGAGTCCCGAATCCTGCTACAATGGATCATTGCAATATACATATATAAAGAATTTTAAGTGTTTGTAGTTTGAAACAAACTAATATCTATTTCACTTTAATGAAATATAACAAAATCGCTCAAATTTATATTTGGCAGCAGGCATTCGTTTGTTTTTTTTCTATTCCTCTTTGTGCTTTTCGCTTATTTTGGCATTTAGTTTGACTGAGATGCCGCTCTTTATCACTTTGAATAAATACAACGAAACAGCTGTTAAGTGTCGTTAAGAATAAGTTAGTGAATCGCACTACTGAACTCCATTAGTGTGCTTACCGAATTGAAATGTATAAAATGTACCAAATTTAATAGATTTTCATTTAGTAGTTTCAGTATATCTGCCTTTTTGATCTAAACCAGGTGGTGATACGCCCATAAATTTGTTTCCCAAAATTTTGCCAAGCCGCACTCTTCTATGTGTAAAATTTGAGCAACTTACGTTTCATGATTACTGAAATATCCAGTTATTTTTTATTTTTGTGAATTATATTAGAAGTGGGAGCAAATTTTTCTACATTTCACTTTCGTTTTCTACAGTTTTCTGCACTATAAGTTTCGGAGATATACCTTTTGCTTTTAAAGTGGGCGATGCCACGGACATTTCCCTAAAAAAGAACTCAGATATTGCCTTGTAAAGTCGTATCCAATTCTGAGCGAGTTTGCAGAGTTCTCCAATATAATTTTACATAGTTTTAGCGTTAGTTTTTCAGAGCTGTACAATTCAAATATAGCGGCATATGTATGGGCAAGTTCTTCTCCTGCGAGGCGGAATGCTGTTTCCATAGTTCAAATGTCAACAGGTCGTCGTTTTCATTATTAAAGAAGCAGCGATCTACACCTGAAACCTTCGGTCAGCCGTCATTCCATATGATAGAATTTTCGGCAAACATATCAAGCTTCTTGCAGCTGTAATAAGTATTTAATCAGAATGTCATAAAATGCTTTTTATTTTATGCAAACATAACTCGTTAAGCTTTTTGGGGGGAGCGATGATAAGTTCCCCTTTTTCGCCTACCGGCGTCCGCCAGTATACTAAGCGCAGACGAAGCTATACCAGCATACATACGAGAGGCTGTCTCATATACTAAACTTTACTTGAGCTCCTTAAATTCCCCCTTCGCTACAGCCGCATCAATCTTGTGTGAGCTGTGTGTTGAAGCGTTAGGGCGACGTTGAAATTTCGTTGTATTGTTCTTCAAGTGGATTTGGAAAGTTTCTGCAGCATAAACGCTTCAGTAATAATGGGCAAAATTTTCACAAGGAGCACCTGGCTCACTTTATACCGATTTGCTGCTACCGCGGCGGGGCGTGCGGGCTCTGCAGCTTGCTAAGCAAAAAAAAAACCAAAACAAAAAACACTAGCAGACTCGAAAACTAACTTACCTGCTGACTGGGTGCTCGAGTAGTTGTATCTGCAAAAGTCCGTTGCTTTGGTTTGCGATTTCAGAGTGGCTGTGTGTGTATGGGTGTGTGGGGGTATACAAAATCGCAGTTGTACAAGTTTTTGGTCCTTTAAATGGCATTACACGCAAGTGCCAGTTTGACGGTGCGTTCAAGCATGCACACTTACACACACACACATACACCTGCTCACCAGCTCACCTGCTCACATTCACACACCTGCATCGCATAGGCAATCTTATCTCACTCTGTTTGCTTCCAACGTGGCTGTAATTGAATAAAGCAACAACAATTGACGCAAATAGAGACTAAGTTGCGAGAAGTTTTGCGCTTTCGAGTGCTGGCTAAATTCATCGCAAGTATTACTGTTGCTGCTATCTTTCTTGAGTGAATATGTGTGTGTGTGTGTGCTTGTTAGAGGATTTTTCGGCGCAGTTGTATAGCAATTGTACTAGGGCATTTAAGCTGATCGTTTCCAATTCTGCACGTGGCTGTTGGAAAGTTCAATCAGTGATGGGCGAAGCAGAGCGATGCTTAGAGAACAGAAATAAAGTGGGAATAGCGGCAAATCCGTGGCATTGCAAAAGAACTAGTGTGTTGACAACTAGCTGGCACTGTTTGGACTGTGCCTATAGACTTCGGCACAGACGATTGCCGCAGGATGAAGTTTGAGCTGCGTGGTCTTCTACGAAAATCGTCTGAAATTCGTGATTGAAACAGAAACAAGTTTCCAATACGCAATGTTGCAAAACCAAAAGCAAACAGTGTAAAAGCAATAGGCAGTAAGTTGTTGCCACAGGCGAAGCTTGGTCAGCAATGGCGGAGTGGAGGCTGAGTGGAGCAAAGTAGGGAAAATTGTGTGCAAATTCAAAATTTCGCTCCAAGTTTTGTCTCACAGCAAAATGCCCATGTGTGTGTGCTTGTTGTGCTGTTGTTCCTGTTGCGTTGCCAGAGTTAACATGCAACACACGCGCCTACAAACACAATCGCATCTAAACTCACACACACGCACACATACACACACACACGCATACGGCAAGTTGTCGTCTATGCCGTCATCATCATCGTTTTCACTTCAATTTAAAGTTACGAACTTTCGATTACTTTTTGTTTTGTGTACTGGACGCTGTCGAGCGAGAAGCAAAACAAAAACAAAAGCAAAACCAAAAAAAAAGCAAACGAAAAACAAAATACACTTATCTTGTTGCACGTTTGTCGATTTGCCACAGGTGAACAACTGCACAACTTGCCACTGCTGTCTGCATATGCATGTGTGTGTGTGTGTGTGCGTGTGTGTGTGTGAAGCTTTCTTGTTGAAAAGCGATTTGCGACTTTTTTAGTTCCATTTCCTCAACATTTTACTTCTGCTTTTCCGCTCTGAATGTTGCGATTTTGTTTTTGCTTTTTTCCCCGATTTACTGCCGCTAAATGGTGGCCCTAAATGCTGTTTGCCGAATAGCCGAATTCTTTACCCACCTCTTTAGACCGATTTTCAACATTCGTGCAGCTGAATTTCAACGTACAATTATTTCAGTGAAATGCCAAATGCCAGACCGTGGGAGTGCTCCTCTTCAATGACAGTCGTTATGCAGATTAAATGTCTAAACGCAATGTGTAATTGATACAGATAAGCAAATAACATCGCGTATGGAGCTAGCCAAATTGAGCATGATACAAATTTCAGTAAAGGCAAATGTGTAAAGCAAAGTGTATCCCATTGACGCCAACATAGAAAAAAACAAATGAAAAGTTGCAGCTAAAAAAGATATGAAAACCAACATTATACCACTTTGAGATCTCCTCTGAGTAGACAGGGAGAATGGGCAAAAAGTGAATGTAGATATTAGGTAAAAAATTAGTATGTGTTGTGAGACTAAAGAGGTCATATAAATAACACCGGAAATTGCTTTGCCACAAGTAACAGCAGCTGCCCGGCCATCGTCGTCAACACTCATTCCTTTGCTAGCCATTTTAATGTGGCATTTAAAGAGCGTTAATGGAAATTTATGGTTTATTTGTATTTACTTTTCGTGGCAGGTGTACAAAGGTGAATGAGGCCTAAAATTAAACAATGAAACAAAAAAGAAGAACACAAAAAAAAAGAGAAAAAACCGAAAATGCAAATAGCTTTAATTTCGTTTTACGAAGTAGCTTAGCGTAATGCGATTAAAAGAGCTACTGAAGTGTGGAAACTTTTGCCTTTTTCAACTTCAACTGTTGATACTTTTCAACCAAAAAGTGCCAAGTACTTAGCGAAGCATTTAAAAATCCTCAAAAGTATTATCCATTAAGAACCCATAACCTGTTGGATTAGCATAAAACAAACTTTAATATGGCCAATCCACTCAATGCAAGTATGTACTTTGCTTTATCTTAAAATGAAAATTAATTGTACTTAGCGGAAGAAAAATTGTGAATTAAGTGAATACTTGAGTAACTTTTTTTGTGTGCGTGAAAATGCTAAAATACGTCCAAAGCAGAAGCCCGTGCAGAAGTAGTTACAGAAACTTTCTAAATTCTCGATGCACTCTGCATTCAAAATTGTTCAGTCCTCACTTTGTCAGTTTTCTGCTGAACTTAAATTTAGTATTTCTCTGCAGTTATTCATTGTATGGAATCACAAGAAGTTTAATTATCTCAGTAGAGATCGAAGACACCAACTTCAGAACCAGCAACACTATGGACTCGATGGACTATAGGTAAATATTAATTGGATGCAATATATAATTAAAAGCGCGATAAATCCCCACCTCTCAGAGAGGAAGCGCTTTGACCAATCTCAACCGATTCAAAATGTTTTAATAGATCTTTCTTTAAATGACGCAAATGGCATCACAACAACAACAACAACGAAGAGAAACTGCTTTGGAAGTTTGTCAAGTATTTACTTGGTCGACGGCTATAAAGCACATAATCCAACAGCTCCCCGAAAACCTTCACTATAATCGACCAGCAGAGCTAAAGATTTGTCAAATGTTAGTATCTATCCATAACGTCATTAAGTGCCCAAGTCGAGTGTGATCACAAAATATATATATTCCTTTCCATGGTTATTTTTGGATCATACCTGTACCAAGAAAGTGAATAAAATAGAATAAAAATTAATGTTTTAAATCCTCTTCACATGAGCTTTTTACGCTCAAGTACACTGATCACCGTGGTATTATAACTTAGTAGCGTAAATCAACCGAGATAGATAGATATATATATATATATATGTACCAATATTCCTAGATTTCATAGCGAAGTTGATTAAGCTATGCCTGTATGCCCGTTCGTCCGAACTTCAGAGTCTGGCCCGTGGGTCGGATAACTCGAGAAAATTTTGAGCTATCTCAACGAGACTTAGTATACACATTGCCCTGGCACCCAAGGTACTTTGGCATTGCAAATGGGCGATATCGGACAATAACGACGCCCACATAACGGTGTTGTGTGAAAATCAAAATAATGCCAGTAAAGATAATTAGCTGAAAATTTGATACGTTGGATTAGATTGGGGAAAGGAATACGCGTGCAAATGGGCATGGCCTTGGCGAACTTTATAAGAAAAAGTTATATCCCTGATTTGCATTTGAAGTCAGTAAGCAAAATTTCGAAAATTTTAAAAATCGAGAATCAAAAACCATGCCCACTTCTCATAAAACGGTTATTAACAAAAGTCAAAAAAATTCGATATGTTACTAAGTATTAAGAAGAAATTTCTCAAATTTTATATAATGGTGTCCGCAAACTGTGTGAACAAACTATGTTAGCAAACTCAAGCAAACTTGCGCATTGTATTTAAAGTCAGTAGCCAAAAGTTTTAAAACTGCAAAGATCTGTCAAAAACAACGCCCTCCTCTCATATAATATACGGAATAAAAAGATTTTGGGAATATAAAACTACACCCCTTTTTCACATAATTTACAATAAATCCCAAAAATTCGATATTCGAGTAACAGGTACGAGTAAATTAAAAATTACTGAAATTTGACAAACACGATTGATTTGAAACCTTCAGACGTGAGTTACAAATTAATAAGCTCGATATTTTAGTGGTCATAAAAGGCAATTTGCTCAAATACACAAAATTTGGTTGGACACTGAAAAAATTTAAAAAAAATTAAATTTAAAAGCAAATATGTCATTTTCGCAACCACTTCATTAAACTAAGTACATGCTTTGCGTTTCAACTCAGCAGAAGACGTTTTTTAAATTGGTATATCTTCGCACTTCAGAGTCAAACTTGAATATTATAGCAATTCGTCAAAAGCTACGCCCACCTCTCTAGGCCGGTAATTTACAAACCATCAAAATAATTTACAAAATTACAAATTAACGTAGAAATTTAAATTTTTGAAAGTGAGGGATAGTAACGGGTGTTTTTTTTTTGACTGATTGAACTTTCGATAGGGATAACTGTCACTTGACAGCTGGTAAATGACATTTCGTTTTGACATCTCCGTTCAATAAGCATTGGAAAATCATCATGGAAAGAATGACGCCGCAACAACGTTTACAAATTGTGGAAATTTACTTTAAAAATCAGTGTTCTGTTCGCAACTTCGTGAATTTTATGGTCCACATAATCGAGCATCAGAGCAGCTTATTCGTCGAACTGTTGATAAATTTCGAACAACATTTACTCTACTCGATGAAAAATCAACAAAAAAACAAAGAACTGTACGTATAGAAGAAAATATTGGTGCTGTTAGTGATAGTGTTGGAGAAGTTTCGAATTTGTCTATTCGCCGCCGTGCTCAACAAGTTGGACTTTGTCCATCCACAACATGGAAATTTTGCAGTGGTTCAAAATTGGACTGATCGCATCCGATTTATCAAACCTAGTCGTGACGGACATATGCCAAAAATCGTTTTTGAATATTAAATATCATGAAAATATCTTTGAAATAAAAAAAAATTGGCATCATACTTCATTTTTTATTTGTTTTATTTTAATTTAAAGTTCTATCAGTCTAAAAAAACACCCTTTACGTATAAAGCGTATTGATTTCTTTTTGTTTTTGCTTATCTCAATAAAATTCGGTTATGATTTCAAAATATATAAAATATGTACAGACATGCATATGTGAGTACCTATGTATATTTCAAATACCAGTTTCCTTTTAAATGGGGACGCAGGCCCGCCTTTACCTCCAAAAAATAACATATAGCTTGTTATTCCTATAGGATCTATATAACAACTATTGTACATCTGCGCCAAATAGTTGCGGAGTTATACAATTTTTTTTTTCCTATATAGAGCGCCCACCACTAATTTTTCGAACCTGATACACAGTTTAATTTATAAAACATATTTATACATTATATGTCATATATTATATATCATATCTACAACGAATAG